>CM042435.1:26632003-26669503 GCA_023631565.1 Gymnocephalus cernua
GCATGTCACCCAATATTTGCAAAAGATGACATACAGTACATGATACATGATACATGATACATGGTGTGTGACCCGTGCACATGTTAGTGCTGGAGCTGATACTTATTTGAAGTACTCTGACGTGCAAGTTTGAAAGAGGAAGTGCAGCTGACAAAGTGAGGAGATTTAGTAACCTTTAGCTTGGCTTATGCTTGTAAAAACACATATTTGAAGCTAGCATCGATGCTAGACGACATCTGCCATCTTTGCTGCAGAGTGATTGGTGAAATTGTGCCTAATTGTAAAAAACAGTGGAGAATATTAAACAAGGTGATGCTAATGTTGGTGTCTCTATTTTGGAAATTCATAAATAACAAACAATATTTTTTTTCTGAATTGAGATTGGTGCAGTACACTGGAGTGGAACCTATAATCTTCCTTTCAGTAAAAATCGGTGGGCATTATATAACCAGGAAGTTGTCTGCCAAGGTCCTGCAGCTTGTTTATGGTGACATCTCATTGCTTGGTCGGCAGTGTGCATCTTTATTAGTTTTTCTGCACTGCTGGCGTGGGCACCCCAGCAGCAGCAGTGACAGCCCTTATCCCTCCTCTGTGCCCCACCCCATACTAAGCCCTGGATTTGAAGGACAGGCAGCTCAGGACAGAACAAGTGCACCAAAGCAGAGCGTAAGCAAAGCTTTAGAGCAAAGGCCACTTTCCGGTGTATCTTTTTTGGACAACAAGTACACCACACTCGCTGCTTAAAAAAGACATGTCACAGTTAATGCTTCATCTGCCATACAGCTACAGGTTTAGCCAA
Source organism: Gymnocephalus cernua (assembly GCA_023631565.1). Classification (NCBI taxonomy): domain Eukaryota; kingdom Metazoa; phylum Chordata; class Actinopteri; order Perciformes; family Percidae; genus Gymnocephalus; species Gymnocephalus cernua. The sequence goes on from CM042435.1 coordinate 26,632,803, forward strand.
ACAAAAGTTAAAGGGCAACAGCGATGAGCAGGAAGTATCTGTTGGGTGTGTGAAGTTGATCTACAACCCCAAATCAGAAAAAGTTGGGACAGTATGGAAAACACAAATAAAAAAAGAAAGTAGTGATTTCTAAATGTACTTTGACTTGTATTTCATTGCAGACAATACAACAGCACATAATTTAATGTGTTCCTCATGATTTTTATTGTTCCTATAAATTCCTATTTTGGTTGCTTGCAACACATTTCAAAAAAGGTTGGAACAGTAAAGCATTGACCAATTTGTAATGTTGCCATTCCTTTTCACAACACTTAAAAGACATTTAGGGGCTGAAGACACCAAGTGATTAAGTGTTTCAGGTGTAATTTTGTCCCATTCTTGCTGCAAACAAGTCTTAAGGTGGGCAACAGTACGGGGTCTTCGTTGTCGCATTCTCTATTGGAGACAGATCGGGACTGCAGGCAGGCCAGTCAAGTACCCGTATCCTCTTCCTCCGCAGCCAGGACTTTGTAATGTGTGCAGAATGTGGTTTTGCATTATCTTGTTGAAATATGCATGGACGCCCCTGGAAAAGATGTCTTCTTGAAGGCAGCATATTGTGCTCCAAAATCTCTATGTACTTTTCAGCATTAATGGTGCCATCACAGAAGTGCAAGTTACCTTTGCCAAGGGCAATGACACAACCCCATACCATGACAGACCCTGGCTTTTGGACTTGTTGCTGGTAACAGTCTGGATGATCCTTTTCTTCTTTGGTCCGGAGCACACGGCGTCCATTTCTCCCAAAAAATACCTGAAATACTGATTCATCTGACCACAGTACACATTTCCACTCTGTGATGTTCCATCCCAGATGCCTCTGAGCCCAGAGAAGTTGAGGGCGCTTCTGGACGCTGTTAACATAGGGCTTCCTTTTGGCACAGTACAGTTTTAACTGGCATTTGTGGCTGTAACTACGTATTGTGGTACTTGACAAAGGTTTGGCAAAGTAGTCCTGAGCCCATGTGGTGATATCGCTTATAGATGAATGACGATTCTTGATGCAGTGCCACCTGAGGGATCGGAGATCACGGTTGTTCAGCTTAGGCTTGCGCCCTTGTCCTTTACGCACTGAAATTCCTCCTCATTCCTTGAATCTTTTAATTATGTTATGCACTGTTGAAGGTGAAATAAGCAAATGTATTCCTATCTTTCTTTGAGGAACATTGTTTTTAAACATTTCAATAATTTTCTCACGTATTTGTTGGCAAACTGGCGATCCTCGGCCCATCTTTGCTCCTAAAGGACTAGACCTTTCTTGGATGCTGCTTTTGCACCAAATCATAATTATAATCACCTGTTGACATCACCTGTTTCAAATCACATCATGATTTAACCAATTTACCTGGTTACTAGCCCTTAATTGCTCATGTCCCAACCTTTTTTGGAATGTGTTGCAGGTCTCAATGACAGGAAAGGATGTATATTTACAAATGAAATTAAGTTGACCAGACAAAACATGAAATATTTTGTGTTCACATTGTCTGCAATGAAATACAAGTCAAAGTACATTTAGAAATCACTACTTTCTTTTTTTATTTGTGTTTTTCATACTGTCCCAACTTTTTCTGATTTGGGGTTGTATAATGAATCTACCACCCAATTCCTCACATCTTTTTTAAAAGCCCCACGGTCAGACAGATACTGGATCCTGACAGCAAAAGTAAACAACATTTTGTTAAATTATAAAAGAACAGAATGATAGAAACATTGTGAAACAGACAGTTGTTATTACCTTTAAATCTGTCTGCTAGATTTTTTTATTCCAGAAGGAAAGGTTTCCTCTAGGGGAGCACCAGGAGGTGCTGTAAAGCAGTTATAGCCTTTGATAGCACCAGCAAAAACAAACATGGCTGATGAGAGGGGCAGGGCTGACAGTAACATATACTGGTACAGGGAGTTAACGCAACGTTACCGTGTCAGGAGCTCTTTGAGGCCGGAGCATCGGTATTAAAAAGAAGATCCCCCAGCATGGCCTCTTACCTGGGGCTCAGAGAGGAGATACACCCTGCTACAACCTCAGCTGAAAAAATCAAAGTCATGTTAAAAACTATAGCGCTGCTGTTAGCATGGTTGCTAAGTATTATTCAGCAATGCTTTAGCAACCCACAATGCAACATTCAGTAATCAATGTAAAGCAGGCATGCAAACCCTGGCCCCTGTGCTATTCAATTTACTGTATATATCACAACTTTTGCAAACCCATTTTCAGTTGAAATGTCAGCTGCTTACCTGTATTTATATTTTTAAAGCATGTTGGACATTATACCAATGTGTCTTAACATTTATATAACTAAACACTATATATGCAGTGAATAGATCAGCAAGCTAGATGGAGAAAGAGTGGGATTGGCTGGATTGATTGACAACAGTAAGTGTTGAAGGCTTGTTTTATTGAGTCCCAGATTAGGCCCAGCAGAAAGTGATAAACTAAAAGACGAGGCGACCTGGTCCTCTGTGGTCCTCATCTGAAGTGTTAAACCTCACCCTGACTTTGCAACGCTGAGGCTTGTGAGTCACAACTGTGAAGATATAATGTTATTTAAACCCAATCTGTCACCAAATGGAGCGAAAAAAAAGCTTGCCAAGTGCATGTCTAACATCACCTTTTATGACACACACACACACAAACACACAAACACACACACACACACACACACACACACACACACACACACACACACACACACACACACACACACACACACACACATCCCCTATCTCCATGTCATTATACTAGCAAAATCACCAATTAATAAAAAGAGAATTCTTGGAGTTGTCATTAACATAATCACTATCAAAGGTCAGGTTAGACATTAAGTGACAGAAGTATCAACACTATGTTAAAAATAATTAGTTCCTATAACTGACAGATTATTTCAGATGGTAATGAGAACATTTTTTAAAACATTTTCTCGATGTGATAACATACAATAATGCATAATTTCTGTGACGAACATCACGGCATCCCTCTTGGGTCTTAACTGTTGCTGCGGCGTGCGACCCATTTTGCCTTTTAAGGAAATCAGAAGTGTTGCTAATTTTGACAGCTCACTTCACGAGTACCCAACCCTTAACAAGTCTGCAGCCTTCTGCAACAATATTGAAGATGGTGACAGACAAGGAACACTGGCATGCTGATGGTGCCCTGGTGGTGCTGAAATACATGCTGCCACATGCCCATAATGGATGAATGGAGGTTGCCTTGCTGGGCCATGTTGAGGCCAGAAAAGTTAGTTTTGCAAACTGTTTCTGACTTATAGTTCAGATTTTTGGAGTTGGAATCTAAGAGGTACTGTGTGCCTACACTAGATGGCTGTCGACATGCCCCCAGTTTGGAGAAGCAGGCACACTGTTATCCCAAATTAGTTGACTTTACTAGAAATTTGCATGGAAACCTGTTGCCTTAAACCATCTAAGTTTTTACACAGGGTGAAACTTAACAGGTCAAGTTGTATCAACACAGAGCGGTAAGTTGATGCAGTAGACAAATCAAGTTTACATTAGTAGTCATTACTAAAAATCATTAGTAAATTTACTTTACTTTTGTTCAAATATCATAAATATGAAATAACATGCTCTACTTATCAAAACTATAGAAATATATGAAGATATAATATATAATATAATAAATGTAGATAAACATAAACACTAAATCAACCATTCTAAACTAACACCCAGATAACATAAATACACACCCAAAACAATAACAGAAAATTATTATAACACACTATAACTAGGACAGAAACCGTTTAGGATGTATGTTTTTCCCATGAGCCTTTGCATCGCTTTAGCACAGAACAGTTCCAATGACCCCGTCCCTCCCATACAGAAACTTAACATCCTTAGTTATCTCTGCTTAATATGATCTGTCACTGCATGCTTAAGCTGATTATTACAAACAACTAATGTGATTTAGTAATGAATGTGGTTTTTAACAAAACATGAAATAATAAGTAGTGACCACTAAAAAGTTTAATTACAACTAAATCTGGGTTTACAGTGAATACTGGCTCGGAAGCAAAGCAATATACTGCTGTGACCGGGGCCAGCAGCAAAACGTAGCCACCTAAAAAAGGGACCACCTAAACATATCAATATCAATTTAAGTGTATGCTATATTTTGAATATTTTCACCACTTTACCTTGCCATCAGACAGCCCTTTTTGATGGGGAACCAAAGCCGTTATCTATGCTCTCTTCAAAGCAACCAGACTACTTTGACAAAAAACGAGTTGCTGGTCTACCGCTGTCTCGGTTTGTTTGTTTGATTGTGTTATTGTTGCCCTTGGTGAATTTGAACTAACCCCTTAAAACACTAAAGTCACACAATAACACAAACTAACTAACAGATCAAGTTGGTAGACCAGCAACTCCGGTGTTCTGCAAGGTAAAATTACTGTTTTTGTCAAAGGATTCTGGTGGCTTTGAAGAGAGCCTAGATAATTATATATATATATATATATATATATATATATATATATATATATATATATATATATATATATATATATATATATATAGTATATAATGGATTCAGTTACCCGTCGGAAAGTGTTTCCTGATGGCAAAGTGAAAATATTCTAAATATGACCAATATAGATTTTTTTAAGGTAATAAAATACTACTGTTGTGTGCCCCCATCCACAGCAATACGTTGTTTAGCTTCCGTGCTGGTACTCCTGCTTTCTTCTCCGAACCGGGGATGTGCCGACCGACTATGACTGATTATACATAAGTAACTCATACAACCCCGCTTCAAAAAATCTGAACTATCCCTTTAAGTAAAAGTACAGTGCCACGCTGAAATACTTTGTATGTAAGTACAAGTATTGTATTCAAAATTCTACTGAAGTAAAAGAAGAAAAGTATTAAGAGTAAGAGTACTCAGCGTATGGCTGCTTGTCAGTGTTATATTTAGGTACCATTACATTGTATCATTACGTTGTATCATTATATTCTTAATCATAAACAGCATTTTAATGTTTTAGTTGCACAGCGTGGTAAGTTTAACTACTTTATATAGTATCAGGTAGTTAATCTAGAGCTGCAACGATTAATCAGCTAATCGATCGGTCAATTGAAAGAAAATTAATCTGCAACTATTTTGATATTTGATTAATCATTTTCTAGCAAAATGCCAGACTGGTTCCATGTTCTAAAATACGATACATTTCCTGCTTGTTTCTATTATATATGACAGTAAATTAAATATTATTTGTTTTTGGACTACCAGTCGGATAAAACAAGGTATTTAAAGACATCACATTGGGCTCAGCCAAGTTGAGTTAATTGTTTTTCACTACTACAACTAAATGTCATAGAATAAACGCTTAATTGATTATTGAAATGAATTAATAGCTGCAGCCCTCGTTTAATCCTTAACAATGTATCATTCAACAAACTCATCATACAGTAATCTGAAAAGAAACTAGCAGCTATAGCTGCATTAGAGTAATATTACAAACAATATTTCCCTCTGAGATGTAGTAGAAGTATAAAGTAGCATGGAATTAAAATACTAAAGTAAAAAACAAGTGCCTCAAAATCATACTTAGATAGTGCACTGATTTTATGACTAATGTCTCATGTATATGCGTGGCTATGACATCCATTTCATCATAGTATAAATGAGGCATTGCAATACCAGGTATTGTCTATAATTGTAGTGCAATATCACAAATGTCACTGCTAATTCATTTAACATTGTATGTTTTGTATCATAGTTTTGAAAATGTGTTCACACGTTTGTTCTCAGAGAGCTGACCATAATTTGGAGTTTGTGTGTCTTTGCATGAAGTAATTTAGGCAAGTAGAGTCCTTGGTTTCTTTCCTTATAATATCATATAACTTAAACTATTGATGGATGTCGAGCCCTTATACCTGCTCAGTTGGTTTGACTTTGTCTTTATGAAGGTCAAGGGATTCAGCTGAATTACTTTACGTCAGTTTGTTTAAATCAGCAGGTCTGCGGTATAATAGAATGGACTAACCTAAGTACACACGGGATATATCATTCAGGCATATGAATTCAAACTGCTGAGTGAAGCGATATTTGCAACCCTAGGCGACATTAAGAATCAAATCAACATGGCTGCTGGGCTTGAAAGAAAAATAATATTCTAAAAGAAAAATTATATATTGCCAAAATGAAATTGGCAAAGAATGCAGGGTGTGCATGTGGCAGTGGGCTGCTCTATAAAGACATCTGCTGATTACACAGTTTGGGGAGGCCTGGTAGAGAGGAGCCTGGCAGTGAAACGTGTAAAGAGATTGAGACCACACGATGACTGCTGAAAGAACACAGCACTCAGACCCTCACAGCCAGTCACTCTGAGCATGAAGCCATAAAGACGTGAAGCGGAAAGTTGCATTCACTCTATTTTACACAACAAGAGAACATGGGCTGCCCAGGGTGGCAAAATATTATTAGGCCCCCCGAAATCCAGTCAAGGGCTTTCTCATTTTGTCCAGGCCTACTGCTCGTCAGGCACACAAAATATCCAACATAGGCTGCGTTGAATTTTTCACTGCTATTGTGAAGTTAGCAGACAAGAAAAAAACAATCCTCTATTTTGAGGGTGCAGATTTGAACATGCTCTCTGGATATGTCAGATGTGCCGTGTTCGCCTCCCCAAGACAGTGGGAAATTTGTGTCTGTCAGCTGACAGTGACATGCCTGCAGACAGGTCTGTCTACATGCATCCCTGGGTGAAGTTGTGTCAGCGTTGTGTGTGGCAGGTGGAGACAGAGTCCTGCTTCAGGTGGGCCGTGTTCTGCAGCGTGGCTCCCTGGGGAGACGTGCCATGGTGCCATGCTGCAGATGTCTTCCTAGACGTGGCTGCAGGGCTCCTGCAATAGCACCCAGAGCCTTCCACCGAACAAGGCCAGATCAATGGACATAGACAACACCCACACCCTTCTGCCACACTCCTTTTAGACTCGATGTTGAATCATTACTGCAACTGCCACCTGTAATCATCATCATGTAATCATGCTCATCAACCCTGGCATGCCATTATGAGTCTTCAAAGCTGACTTTGAAGTAAGTAAACAGGCAAATATTTGGATCAGAAGGTGATGAAAAATGGTGGTGCAATATGCAAACACAAATTGCAGTTTATATTTACGCAGAAGGTTTTAGTATTAACTCAATATTAAGGGAAGGAATTTTATTTCCACTGATTTATCTGGTATATCATCGCTGCAACTGCATTTGAGCAAAGTTTTCATAATAGATTTGTTAGGATATGTCTCTCTGGTTAGTTACACACAGGCTCTACAACTGACATACAGATTCAGAGACGAAACAGACGGGCCGGAGAGAGTCAACTATTTGTTCTTTTATCTTTTATCACAAAAAAAATAATGGCTATAAATAATGACTGGAACGTTTCCTCAGTGGGCCTCAGGTACTTTTGTTCAGCGAGAGTGCTCATTAAATGATTGAACTCTTATTTTGAGAAAATTTGTAAATATAATTATTTTTTATCAGGAGATAACCAGATAAACACAGTGTTATGGACTCCTAATGGAAGCTTATCGCTAAATTGAAAATAACTTAAACACAATGAGTTCTGTTTACATTGAGCTTATGTTTCACCAGGACATTGGAGGGCATCTGGTTCTACCTCAGCTGAGCCATATAAGTCAATCTGATCATGTTTAGCCAATGCATCCTACGTGTGTTTTTCCTGAACCTCCTGTCTCCTCCTGACCTCTCACCAAGGCTCTCTCTTTCGCTTTGTTGTGCAGGTCAGAGTCCATGCGCCCGCGCCTGCACAGCCGCATGGCCACGTTTTGGTATGCAGATACACAGACGCAGGTAAGTCTGCTCCAGGTGCACCCCACAGTGATCCTGACCTGTTCAAATTCACTTCTCAGCTCAGGGGTCAGGCCTAGGGCCCAGCAGGCTCCCAGCACAGGTCACATAGGGCCTCAACATCCCAGAGATGAGACTCCAGACTGGCATGAAGAGGAGTGTTTGATGTGGCCCTGAGCTGGGCTATGTTACCATGTTGCTATGCCTTTAATTAGCTCCAGCAGCAGCTACTTCCTGGTTGACAGGCCCTGGCAAACTCCACTGTCTCTGTAATCTCTTACAGGTGACTGTCAGTTGCATGTCAGCTCATTGTATAGTGACAGGCTGTGTGTTCTTCTTTAAGTCAGGTGTTAGAGCTTTAGAAAGCAACATTGCTGTTTACCAAGCTAATTAACTATTTAGTGACTGTAGACAAGATTTAAATGGAGAGAAAAAAAAACTCACAGTGTTATAATGACCACAGCATGTTTCCAAATATGTTGTGCAAATATGTCTCCAAGCACCAATCCCCTGCCCATTATTATTTCTTTTACAACTTTTGTGTCTGTTTTCTGAGGATGCAATCATGATTAAGAGACTGCAAAGTTCTCTTGGTGACAGTAAAAGTGCCACCCTGCATTCTTTATCTGGATTTCCAGCTTGCACAAAGACATCTTAACCACTGGAAATTGCCCTCTGAGGACTGACAGCGAGAAATTGATCTCAGATTAGATGAGCGCACCTCGTTCCCTGCTTTCCTTTGTCACACCCAAGTTGGTGGATCTTTCCTTAAAAACTCCACCAGAGATGAAAAAAGGGAGACTTTGCAGCTGGCTATGGCATACTAATACCCTGGACTCATTAAATTAATGGGGGCCAGATTCCCCTCACTGTATGTGCACTGATGCCCTTTGAGTTTGCCGGGGCTAGAGGGTGTGCAGCACTTTGAAAGCCCTGACCGGCATATTGAACGTGTTTTAATAGAACCCTTTTAACACTTCTGATAGGATGCACAGTAACTCTTTGCCTTTAAGTTCCCGCACCTCTCTGTGTGATCTCATCAGATAGCCACTCTATCCTCGGATTCAGGCCTGAAGAGGGGGAGGGGACCATGCACGGTAAATGAGGCCAGAGGTGCCCATATCTCAGCAGAGGCCATTCTTTCCTGGAGATGTGAATCTTTGAGACATGGTGCGGAGCAAGCTTTGATGTAGGAAGGTGCTCGGCATAAGGCTTACAGGCAGACATTCAGTGGCATTCCCTTCTGGCCTCTCGCTGGACAGTGTTGATTTAATTACTCCATACCTAGCCACTATAAAATAGATTCAGTCCCACATATGGCCATTATGGATATCATTGCCTATTTAATGTGAAGACACCACTGCGAATCACTCCATAATATAGGCAAGCCGCGGGAATGTACAGGCTCCAGTCAAGAGGCTTTCATTGCCAGGGTTTCAAGGTTTAAAGGGCGAAGACATTGTTTTTGATGAAAATACATTGAATAAGTCTTAATATATTGAGAAGAATATAATATTAATATATGAATTTTGCATATTTGCCCAACAGCAAAAAGATGAATTGATAAGAAAAGAATGCTGGTTAATTTGCATGACAAACAAAATCCCTTTAGAGTACTAATATATCACCCTCATGGTTATCAGAACCACAAGTGCCAGATCCTAAGATAGGGAGAATTTATCATTAATGAAATTAAGATAATCTTAATCTTGAATCTTTTTAGTTTTTTGTGATTTTTATATCAATATTGTTGTTAGGTTAACAGCAAGCCAAAAATATGTAGCTTTCCTTGCCCTGAGCTGATATAATGATATAATGATAATCTTGCTTTCTGTTCTGCTCTGTCATCTTGACTAAATGCTTTTGAATGCCATGAAGCAGGAAAAAAAAATTGCTGACAATGATGAGATCATACACAGTCACGAATGGGTTAGCAGGACTTCATCCCGGTGGCCTGAAATACCATTCAAATGCAGCTGAATAAAACAAGTGGATACTAACAGGAAGATGCAGCATCTGAGCCAGACAATGAGGCTCTAGCTGTTGAATAGTGAATAAATAGAAATCCAGTCGAGCTAAAAATGGCTGACTCAGGTGTGCAGCAGAGGAAGCATCACATTTCTCGATTACAACTGTCTCTCTCCCACTGCCTCTCTATCTAATAGCCATTGCATGAGACAAAACAGCACCATATACCTCTTACAGAAAGCCATGTTGGGCAGTCATTTGATTTGTATAGCTTGCTTTGACAGTAAGGATTTCATAAAGCCTTTGATTTTAACTCGATCACCATGGCTGCAACATCGCTGAATATCGCTCATTAGTGATTCCGTGAGCAGAGAGCAATGCACTGCTGTAGCGGCTGATACTTACATGCCTCCCATTCTAAAGTGTGGCGGTAATTTATTCTCTCCATTTATTCTCTCCCCGGTGCTCATCATCCTGACGCAACTCACACAGTGACAAGAATCCATCTCTGTGGTACCTGGGAACAAAGCGGGAGGAGGGGTAAAGGGAGGGGGATCACATATTTTGTGATCACAATCAGAAGGGCGAGTAATGGTTACAGGCAGGTTTACAACATCCTAATGCCATATTACTACCACTAGAACATCCTGTGAACATTAAAACCAGAGAGGGGAAGTAAAAACAATTCACTAGCTGAGATATGATCCCATATAAGCTATCTCCTACTGCCAAAAAAGAATTTCTCAGAGTATGACTTCAGCACTTCAAAGTTAAGTACTATATAGAGAGTATGATTCATTTGGCAGCTCATATTGTCCAGCTTTAAACACCTAAAGCTAGCCAGAGACACACTGTGGGCTGTTTTCAGCTTCAGAGAGGAGAAAGAATTTGGCTTGAGCTTAGGCCGCCCATCCCCATCCAGAGATGGGCTCTTTTTCATCTTATCGTAGTCTTAGCGCATTGGTGTGGTGACTATGTGCTTCACAGGTGGGAGTCTGCCTCTGTCAAATAAGCCAGTTCACTAAGGACGGGATTTACCGCTGTTATTTTTCTATTAGGGAAGAATTATGCTAAGCCTTTAGAGGCCATCTTTGTGTTGCTATGGCAGCCCATATTTCCTACCGGGTTGAAACCTTGAATGACTACAGTGCAAAGCCAAGTAGCGCCCAAACCCTTTGAGGATTAGAACCAGGGTCTCATAGTTATGCAAAACACCTCTGATATGATTGAACCTTGAATAGTTGAATGACAAAGTTTATTGAGATTGCCTCTCTTTTCATCTGATTATTGTCATTTGATTATTTCCAATCACTTGGCATGGCTTCAAACGCAGCTTTTCAAATGGCTATTTGTTAGGACAACATTAAGAGCTTTTTCTCTAGCATGTCCACAAACCTCATATATTTGACTATTATATCAGTGAAGACAATATGATTCATGGTGGCAGAAATTGAATACTTCGGCAATCATCTCAAACTGAAATTACAGTGTTACACATTACTTTTGAAGGCTGGGCTAAAACTATTGATTCTTTTTATTGTATCTGTTGTTATCTTTCCATTAATTGATTGTTTGATTTTTGAAAATGCCCATTACAAGTGTGAGGGCTTTATCTAAAGATGCTTGTTTTGTCTCCAAAAGCTAAAGGTAGTTTGATTGGTTTTAAATTATATGAAGAAAGAAAAGCAGCAAATAGGCCTACTCAAACATTAACATCTGGCAGTAGCAAATGTTGACGCTACATGCTGCTCATTCTAAGTAGCTTAATATGCAGTGTGAGCCAAACTTGAGTGTTGGTATCCAGAGATTTAGAGATAACCTTTTGCCAATTGAAGCTGATGGGGAATTTCCTTCCTCTATCTCCCACAATGCTTTTTAGCCTAATACCTATATGTTTCTGAGTATCTGTAACCATCAAACACAATTTTTTTCTTATGAAAGCAAATTCACAAACCACAGGTCAAATTTCACGTGCAGCCAAATCAATAGAAATAGTTTTCCCTTTTGGGATTTTTTCATAATGTTCCCAACTGCTTTCAGACCAGCCATCAAAGCTTAGACTCTACTCACGGACATGTATAGACAGCTACTCAAAGCTGACACGGAGATGAGGCTTTGAAAGTATAAGATTGACACTATTGTGGTCACAAAGCACAACAGGAAACTACTTTGAAGGGGAAAGTGCTTTGAGTATTGGATTTCACTTTAGAAATTGTGGCCAAAGACTAGCTCAAGTATTAGACGTGTTAAATTGGTGTACATTAAACAACAAAAACCAGACATGTGCAGTATACGCCACTTCTGTAAGTACAGTATGTCCAAACAAAAATGTCAGAAGGTTAACCATTTTAAAACCATGGATAAATATAACAGATTTCTTTTTTTTTTTTTTTTTGCTGAAATTTGCTGCACACCGTCTCTTACTTCTGTATCTTGGGACAGTTCAGGCTTGTGAAGCAAGTAAAAAGTTGACAATATATCCAGGCAAGCAGTACTTTTTTTACTTCACAAAATACTATCAGAGCCATGTCTTGTTGGCAGTTTGGGAATTGATCAGTCTCAATCCCAAGCTGCATCCTTGTCAACTGGCAGGTCTGCTGAAGATGACACATTTTCTGACAGTGCCTTGTCAATGACTATGCTGGAGTGAAATCCCCAGCCATGTTTGCTCACTGCCAAAGTGATATCTATCATCTTATTTTTGACAAACTCGTCACACCCATCTCTCATTCTAATTGGTCTTTGAGGTTCCTGTAAGACAAAGACTGCTAATCTTAGTGTGTGTGTGTGTGTGTGTGTGTGTGTGTGTGCGTGCGTGCGTGCGTGCGTGCGTGCGTGCGTGCGTGCGTGTGCGTGTGTGTGTGTGTGTGTGTGTGTGTGTGTGTGTGTGTTTGAACACACCATTGAATACTTCTCAAGTCTTTGAGGCTGTGTTCAGCGAAGTTTGAAAAACATGACAGTCACATTTTAGGTGCTCTGATGTCACACAGTCTTTCTGGCTTAAAAGTTCACTCAATATGAGGTTTGGTCTACTTTGATGTAGGGTCTCTAGTGAAGCGATTTTAGCATGCTATCAGCCTCTGCTGTTCTCTGTCACCCACTCCTGCAAAGAGTGACATGGGAGCTGCCAGAGCCGAGACTCAGCCTTTTATTCCTGGTGACTACAAATTAAAGATACGGGGAAGGTAAATTCAGGCAGCACCATGACAAGCAGAATGTTGAAACTTCTGCCAGTTTTTACTCCTGCAATAAAAACTGGTATCTAGATTTTGGTTGTGATCAATCATGATTTTTCTTTGTTAATGAGAAGAAAAAGATTTTATTTTTAATAAGAGCCCATTCTTCTTCAAATACAATTTAAAACAAAGATACCAAGTACCTATTACCACTGCCTCTTCTGATTCCTTTACATGAACGACTTCACCTGCTCTTTTCTTAAAGGTATGAAACCCCTGGAAAACATGCAGGGAAGTTGATTTATGACTTATTCATTATAAAAAAAAAAATTGCTCATTATGTAACATGTTCTATCAGAAGCTGAGATTGTGAAGTTGCTGTTCTGTAAAGGGGGAAAACGCTAAGTGATAAAGATCTGTTAGCCTAATCTTGTTTTATGCTTATGACGGCGAGAGGAGATCCTCCCCCACCCCACCCCCCCCCCACCCGCGACGCTCACCTGAAGAGAAACAGCAGCTCCACATGACTCCTCCGCTGCTCACATCTCCGTGTCCTGAGAATTGGGATTTAGGGAGGATTAAAGCACAATTTTTCAATTTAGCGGCGGAATTTACCTGGCTGTGCCAAAGTAATTACCCCTTCTGGAAAAAAAAAATGCTATTATGGAAACAGTGAAACGCACCTACAGACGGGGAAGACATAAAGGGCTCGAGGCCAAATAAACAGGAAATCTACGACTGTAATGAAAGTAATAAAAAAAAAAGACGCAGCTGCCAGAACTCTTAATTTGCCTAAATAGTCAATAGGTGATTGAGCTGAAAAGACATAAAGACAACGCTGCATTCAGTGTTAAACGCAGAGACAGTTTGAAAAAGTCTCCAAACGGAGACCATTTTTGATTTGTTATTTTTTTGTAGGCTACGTATTGGGATTTAATAGTTTTGGATGCGTTCATTGAAAACGAAAAGAAATCTGAATCATCTGTCTTGAATATGAATTTATAATCGTATGAAAATGCAGTGCTTCATTGTTTTGTGTTTATTTAGCAGTGAATTAGATACAAACAAATACCGTTTAATCTGTTAAAATAGTATAGATTTGCCCACACAAAATGTGTGTACTCTAAAACCACACGGAAATAAATGATGGGAATATATATTTTAATATTGATGTATTTATATTAGGCTATATTTGTTTTAAAAAAGACATTGTGGAAACATGCAGAGTGATTGCGGGGAAGACTGATTGGCAGTAGTTTGAGGTTATATATGGAAATCACAAACAGGGGGATGGAAAAAAGTAAAAAGGCCAAAAACATGGTATTATTACAGTAGCCTGTAACTTAAACTTGGCTTGATGCTGTAAAGAATTGGATTAAATATAGGATAGATTATTGGTGCATTTAAAGTCATGGTACAAATTAGATGCCTTTTGTAATTCAATCAAGTTAGACTCAACACAACGTCTTGGCTTGAGTAGCCTGCTATGCGTTCAAAAACAAGTGCACCTTATATTCTGGTTATAAATGCATGTAGCCTAATCCCTTGGGTTAATTATTCCTTGTGCTGCATCGAAAGTTCTGTCAGTTAGGGCCTAGATACCTTATTTTAGTAAAGAAAAAAAGGCCTGGACACAATAATGTGATGGTCATACCTGTGATATGCCTATTCGTTACTATCGAGTCTTGTTTAAAGTATAACTAGCCTACAGTTACACAGTCTAATAAATGTAGGCTACTGAGGTACACTGCGCATTTCGCGGAGTAGACTTTCTGACATAAATGTCTCAATACAATCTAAATTTGGAATTATTTATCTTAGTGATCAGTGGCTTTATGAGACGGGTGTGAAAGGGTGACAATTAGCAATAAGTGGAAGATGCTGAGGCTCTTGGTAAATGAAATAATGTTAATGCTCTTTCTGTATAACGCCACACTATCTGCTTTGCATGCAGATTACGCTCATTCACTTGGCCTTCATTCGCATATGAGAGAGTGAAAAAACAGTAGCTACCTCTGTCCGGTCTGAAATGTAGGGGAGACGAAACAGAGGCCCTCTGTGGGTATATCCCATGTAAACAGGGCCCTGTGCATTGTGTGAATTAGGTGGATTAGCCTCTGCTTTTGTTGTGGTGTGTACACACGGACACTGATTCAGCTCTCCTAAAGCCATTTTGGCCCTATCAACTTTAAGGAAGTCTTACATTCCTAAACCTTCAGCCGGAGATGATCTGAAGGGGGACTCCTTTTGAAGTTACACAGCATTCATCACTGAGTTAGTTCAGGTTTTGTTTTGGCAAAATGCAAAAAAACATTGAATTCAGTCGGAGCCCTCCGTTATAGTTCACAAAGAAGAAGAAAAAACATCCTGTCGGTGTCTTAAACGCATCGCATGACGCCTGGAATTTGTTTAGCAAACTGCTGAACCGCAGACTGATAATTATCGAATCAAAAATAATCAACAGACGCATGAACGATTGATTTGAGTGGCATGAAGTTTATCTGGAAATGTGACCATGTTGCACAATCCTCCACAGCCACACAGTCGCAGAGCCCACCCGCCGCGTGTGCACGTGAGTGCGCGCATGCTGTATTCCGAGGTGTAAATATAAACATTTGCACATATCTCTTAATAATTGCAGTATTTGGACCAATTAAGCCAGACAATTTTAACGACTGGTTTATTAGCCGTGGCTAATTAAAACGTCCCCATAACGTATCCTATCTTTATATCAATCTTCATAATTTGATTCATCCAAATAATTAGGAATGATAAGGAAGTGCGATGTTCACGGTCAACTGTCCCTCCTGCCTGTCAGGTGGTTTTGAAGAGACTATATTTTTGATTGTATTTTAAGATTCTGTACTTTTATTTTTGCAAACTTTGCAGAACGCAGTCCCATCTTTTTTAACAACTTGTTTCTCTCGTAAAACTTCTATTTTTACTCTCTCCACTTTCTGCTGCCTTATTGTGAATATGAGATGCAACAGATCTCTGTGAAGAAAGAGGAAACTTTATTTCACCGGGCACCAATTAATAGGGAATTGGCCTATATGTAACACCATGACCCTTTTAATATTTTAGTGACTAAAGTAAAGCTGATTTAAAAATAGTCTTAATGAGGATTTTTTTAGTGGGAAGCTGAGTAGCCAAAGTACATAAGCAGGCCTAAAGGCCCCACTCTGGGCGATATGTTGTCATCATTATTCATCACCTGTAGCATCGACGCTTCTGATCATTTTGCTTCAGCTGAAATGTAGAAATGAAAACTTTTTTTTTCTTCACATACGTGTTTTGCCTTAGGCCTATTTGTGTCAGCCATTTGGTTTGCGTTCTTTTTTATTATTTTGATAATAATTTGCTGTGTGTAATTTAAACCTGGCTGCTATTTATTTTCATGTTTATTGAGAATACATAAGCTAAACTGTACACACGACGTGTATTCAGACCCCGTTAGAAAGCTTCTTGTTATTGTCTACCACTGACCCGTTGGTACACAAGGCAAAAACTAATTCATGTAAATAATATTCACTTCATCCAAACTGTATAGCTAATTGTCATATTTCGATTAGGAAATCAACCTCTTTACGGCACTTTTCATTGTCCAAGGAGTACACTATAGTCATAATTATGATTAAAAAAAACATTTAGCATCATTGGCATTTGCAGTTTTTTTAAAATATGTATCACCCACACATTTTCGTGTTTAAAATTCAGTTTCTATTAGACTTTAGATCGATCAAGGGGCTCGCGCTGACTGACTTCGATTCTGCTTAATGTGAAATGATTTTGCGTCTTTGTGTCTGTTTGTGAGTAAACGGATTAGACTTAGACAGAGAAGTTTCAACATGTGGTGATAACCTCTTCAAAGAGAACATTTCAACGGGTCATCACAGTTTCTTATATTTCATTAAATGTTTTTTCGTTTTCTTTTACAGAACAGACATAACCAAATATCACACTCATTATCACATTAGGAAGGTTTGAACTAAGTGAAATTGTCTTCAACATGCAGATATACAAGCCATTTCATTTATGGTTGCATTATACTTTTTCAGAAAGAATATAACCAAAGTTTCTCTTTTCTGTGGAGGAACAAGAAAGATGCATTTATTTTCTGAAAATTGCAAAACAAAACAAAATCAGGAAACCCTCTGTTATTTTGATGATTGTGAAAACTGATTCCATACATGTGCACAGGTGGTTATTAAAAGTAAATATGCCCACCTGTCTTTGCACAAGTCTTAATTATACAACATTTCCTCTGCGTTTTGTGAAAATGAGCATGTCTGACTATCTGCTCCTCTGAGATACACCCCTGTACAACAATCATGGGGAATCAAAGTAATTCAGCAACTACTTCAAAGTACAATGCAGCATGAGTCACTGGTGCAAAAAAAAAAAAAAAAAAAATAAGCATCTTTGCATACCTGTATCTTAGTTTTTTACTGAAAAAAGTAACATTTCAATGTGGGAACATTTCTGTTTTGATCCCATCAGCATCCAGTTATGATTCCCAAGTGCATCTTACTGTGAAGACATGATAAGGAGAAGATTTCCAGCAAAATAATGCAGAATTTGACATGAAAGATTCATCTCTTCCTCCCCTCGAAAAGTGACGGTAAGAGAAGTACCATAAGTGTGACAGAGGCCATGTAGGAATGAGCTTACAGATTTAACATGTTTAACGGAACAGATGAAGTGAAAGCTGTGGAAAATGCAGGGAGAGCTTTACATTCAATGGATGATAGGGGGTGATGAATCATTTTGCGTATTCTGGGATATGTGCTGTATGTTTGAAAGACAGTATTTATTAAACCATTATAATAAAGCTCATTTCCTGCTCTTCACCTTAATGGATTCTTTATTTATATACTGGGTTGTTTGATTCATTGGCGAATGGTTATTTTTACATGTCTAATTTTACAGTATACAGTGAGTCTGTGGAGTTTATTGTACCTAATTGTGTGTGTCCTGGAATGTGTGCGCTCATCATAGTTGTCTTTTTGTCTGTGCCTCCATGTGCCCATGTGCCAACGCAAGTGTGTGCCCATATGTGGGTGTATGAGTGCTTCACTGTTATTCTGTGCCTGTGCGTATGTGTGTGTGTCCATGTGTGTGCCCATGTGTGTTGTATGCAGCCTATTAGTGGAGTTTAACCCCTGTGTTCAGGGAGTCACATCCCCTCAACACACCAGGCTCCATTCTTACTGCAGCACGTTAACATTTTAACTCTCTTCCCTCCACACCCACCCCCTTCACTTTTGTCCTAAGAGGGCAATTAAGGAAACAAACGTTTTCCCCAAGATAAGCTGGCTGCCAGCTTTGCATACTAATGCAATGCCAAGTGCTTACAAATAGTGAGTGCTCTAATTACCGGCACTGTTTTCAATCAGAAATTGCTCAATTTCCCAGGATGAGGTCTCCATGGCTGGAGAGGAAAAGCACAACCTGACAGAGGCAAGAGACAATCATCTCTATGTGCAGTGTGGCTGATTTTGTCTGCCTGTGTGTGTGTGTGCGTGTGTGTGTGCGTGTGTGTGCGTGTGTGCGTGTGTGTGCGTGTGTGTGTGTGTGTGTGTGTGTGTGTATGTATGTGTATGTGCCCACATGTGTGCACGGGTGTTGGTGCAAATAATAATCTGCCTCTGTGTGTAGACCCCGGCACATCCCTCTCCATCACTGCTGCCCTTGACAAGTCAAGAAATGGATCCTGTCAGCCTCTACAGCATTTAGCACCACAATTATCCCCCTTTTCACAGCCTGGATGCATTAATGTAAACCACACCAGGCAGTAGTTGCCACTTAGTAATGAGCATGATGTGGTGCACCATCTCTGGGTGAGCAATTTGACGCAATTGTGTTGCTGTGTGATCATCAGTGCAAATCAGGGCCTGCTCATTTATTAAGCAATTTCTGTTAGAGAAAATTAAAAGGAAGGCTCTTTTAATTTGGCAGGAGATAGTAATATCTCTAAAAGCAACAATAATGCATAATGTGGCTGACATCAAACAAGGAAACAATAGTGGAGCGACTTTGGCCCGCATCAGGCAGGTGTCTACTATTCTGAGAGGAATAGGCATCGTCATGTGGCCACCAGGAGTAGGGGGCAGTACAGACCAAAGTGACAAGGATTCACTCCTTGGGTGTGAGAATAAGTCACTCCATAGGACCCATCCGTTGGCCTTAGCTGACCTTCAGCTCTGACGGTGGCTAATGGAGGGCTGGCCCTCGATCAATGCGCTGAGAGACCGGGCTCCCTATCCCTGCCCTTTCACCGGGCCAGGAAGGGACGGATGCTGCCAGGAGCCACGCCGCGGAGCCATCGACCCTGCCACTTTCCCATCCTGTGGGTGACAGCTGCAGTGCCAATGAGCCTGGGGACGGCACGCTGCCCTTCCACGTAGGAAGGACAGCCAGCAACTCCATCTCTGTGGTGGCAGGAAGTAAAGTCACTGATGATCTGCTTGTGAATGTCAGATCCATGTTAACAACCCCAGCAAACACTTTGGTGTTGAGTAGATGTTGATATGACAGCTTGCATTAGGGTTGAAAACCTGCATAGCAATATGGAATTTGTTCATAGTTGTCCGGAGCTACAAGGTGCATTATTATGTGGAATATGTTTATGTTTTCAACTTTTTCTAAAGCTCTTTCAATGTGTTATTCCATTGCATTGAGTTATAAAAGTACAGTGCTTATTAGTGTTGGTGTAAACATAAGCATCTATGAAATGCATGCTGCAACAGCTTTGTTTGTAAAAAGATATTCCACCTTATTGCTTTAATTTAAATTGAATAGAGTTGGACCAAAAGCTGAGAACTCCTGTAACCTTTTGTCAGTAAAAGTTGAAGTCACATCAATATAAAACCCGACTCCTGCATAACCCTTGTCAAAGTTAGAACTTGTGTTTGCATTTTGATCGTTCTGATCATTCGTTGTGCACTTAAAGTGTAACTCTCACCAAAATGCAACATAGGGTCTTTTTGTGAATGTACCCGAGTCAAACTTTAGTTTAAAAGCGTAATTGGGACGGAAGCGCCACTTTTAAGATTTACCGTATTCTCGTTTTTCGGTCAAATGGCTTTTTGAATGGGAGAGCTAGGGCCACTTCTATGATAGCATCAAAATAGCTAAATTAACTATTACAACTCACCGTAGCTGTTGTTGTTTTCGCTTGCAGCCATCTTTGCCACTCAAAAATAGTCGATCTCCGAATGCGAATGAACGGACTCCATAGCAGGAAATGTCATTCTTATATGAGGCTCCTTTTTCAACTATAAGGTCAATATTGTTTTTCACTAACGACAAAACAAAGAATCATCCGTGCATTTATATGGAACTAAGTTTTAGAAGCTTTCCATCTTTACTCTCCTCCCTGTTACATTGCATTCGAAAATCAACTCTTTTTGACTGATAAAATGGCTGCGGCCGGAAACAACAGCAGCTACGGTGAGTTGTTCAAAACCTTTCTTTTTTGTAAACTCTGGGTACACAAACAATGTTCTCAATGCTTGCGTTAATGTGTAGAGCCCCTGGTGATACTTGAAGCAAAGTTTCATGTTGTGTCAAGCCTTCTTAGTGTTTAAAAATAGCTATTTTGAGTATAAAAGTGGCCCTAGCTCTCCCATTCAAAAGGCCATTTGACCGAAAAACGAGAATATGGTAAATTTTAAAAGTGGTGCTTCCGTCCTAATTATGCTTTTAAACTAAAGTTTGACTCGGGTACATTCACAAAAAGACCCTAGGTTGCATTTTTGCGAGAGTTACGCTTTAAAATGTTACCATAGGGAATATATCTTTATCATGCTGCACCATGTTGCTAAGAGGTGCCTGATGTTGTGCTTGGTGGTGTACTTTGTAACCCAGATGGTGCACCACTGTATACCTTTAATCAGCCTTTTTTGTCAATAAAAATGTCTGCATAATAAAAAAACACAAAACCATATTTACTGTGCATTTTAATTGCATGGACTTCAATTCAAACATGTAAAGCTTTTCAAAACAATAGCAGATAAAACACTCATTCCATATGGGGAGAGAAGAGAAGACATCCAAGAGGTTTAGCACAGATTGTTCTTTTTATTATCATTAACAATAATGTGATCCCCCCCCCCCCCCACCCCCGTGACCTCCTCACAGCAGCACCTCATCTCAGAAGTCATTCATTAGAACAAACAGAAGGCAGGCAGAAAGGCAGCGAGAAAGAGACATGGGGAGAGAGCACAGTGTAAAATAAATTAGATTGTTCTTATTAGATGAACCACTTTAAGATGTAAAAGAAAGCGTGCTTCAGAAATCCAAAGGATATCTTCAGTGTTTGGAGATGAAGATGTCACGTAGTGCCCATGATCCAGTTGTTGGTTTTGTGCTTTGTGTGTGTAATCACAGTTACGCTTACTGTCCATTTCGGGATAGTATGCCCACAGGGAGCCTTGGAATATGAGTCTGAGCAGTGCATGTTTGGATTGAGATTGGACTACAGAGTTTTTGTTCAACACCATGGTCTGATGCGGGCTGTGGTGAAACTAATCAAAAAAGCTTCTTATGTCTTCTTCCTCTGATATAAATGGATTGTACAGTCCCCCATGATTTGTCCCAGTGTTTACTGACTAAGATTTCTTATACTGGAGTGTCAGTAAAGGCCACCTCTCTCAATTAAGCCCCCCTGGTTCCTTTCCATAAGAGCAGTCAGACGGTGTTTGGTCATATCTGCACCCCCTGGTGCTTCTTATCATACCAGGCCTGTAATGGTCGACATCTATACATGTTAATGTATGAATGTATACATATGTGAGGATAAAATATGATACAGAGTGGTCAGAGGCTCGGTTGGGCCCGGGCGACAAAATAGGGGGAGGAGAGAGGGGGAGGGGGGGGGGGGGGGGGGGTGAAGGGAGCCGTGTGGATCCTTGGAGTGGTGTGACAGACTCCCCAGCCTCCTGGTAGGATTTGTTGGAATGTGAGAGAGGAGGATTTTAGCACCAGGCGAGCCACGCCAGAGTGCTGCAGACTTCATGCCATCTGTCTCAGCCTCCATCCTCTCTTTGCCAAGCTCATCAGACCTTTATTTCCTCTCCCTCTATCTCCTTCTCATCCCTGTTCACAAGAGTAGCGGACATACTGAGATCTGCTAATGTATTGGAGGGAAAAAAAATGTCTGGGCTTTATAAACAGATTCAAAAATCTCGATTGATTAATATGTATTCTTGGAGCTAATTGTCCAACAGTCCTCATGGAGAAAAATGTGTGTTCGATAGCCCTGCCATTTGTGACTTGACCAACAGGGAAAGAGATGGAGAGATTCATACCGTAGAAGATCTGTTGATCAGTTAATAATGAAACATGTTTCAAGTGAGAGCCAACAAGTTCACTTAATTTAATGCATCATTATAAACCATTACTTTATTTATTTTTTGGCATCATACTGTAATGTAATAATGTCTGAATAAAAATATATCCTATGAATGAATACTAATGCTCTGTGTTGTTGTAGTTTTTTTTATATATATTTTATGGATGCACTGTATACAAGATTTGAGTCCAATCAACACCTGCCAGTCCATGAAAAAAGAACGTAACCAAAAGTAAAGGTAACCAAACATCACCAAGTCACTTCCATGTAAAGAGGTCTGCATTCTTAGGCCAAAAACAGATTTTGACATTAAATGGGTGCGTGATTGTGTGGTGTTTAGATGGGACTGATCTCTCACCCTCTCTCACTGTGTGAGCAACTGGGGAGGAGGCTGAAGGAGATCACAGAGAGGAGCTGTACTGCCTCCATGTCCTTAACCTGTTTGCAAAAGGGCAACGGATGGTGGAGGGAATGGAAAGGAAATGGATCACTAGGTGTCAGGAAGTCGGCAGGGTCTCTGTGCTGAGAGGGCCTAGGCGACTGATCCGGCCAGAGATGGCAGGGAGGGAAGCCAGGTGACCCCAGAGAGCCTCCAGACCACACAGGTCTATTATGGGCGAGGAAGAGAGCGGAGTCGGCTGGGGCCCAGCACCCACTGCTCTCAGTCATATCACTGCTCAGACAGCCAGAGTCAACTGGCTGCATTCTAACAAGCAGGCAAATACTGACAACAGTCTGGTGCACAACAAGCTCAACAGGCATCATATGAGAACTTTAGGAAGGATTTCCACTGCAGAATGCTGTCAAATCTGTGTATAAAACATTGCATAACACTGACTAATTGGTGAGTGTGCATACATGCCAGTATGGTACACATGACAAAATAAATACATGCAGATCCATGTAGAGCTTTTGGAGATTTAGCTGCACAGAGCACATTTTGAAAGAAATGGAAATTATTTGCTTTAGTATAATTATTTTGCAGAACACAACCACATATTGCATTTAAATGACTTGAGAAACTGCTGCAGAAGTTGTGGGCTGAAATTATAATAACAAACATCAAGATTCAATGATGATACACAACTGAAAGAGGAAAGAAACATCAAACAGGAACAAAGACAAAAAGAAAACACAAAAGCAGAACATTAATTCAGCAGATGTTTGTGCACATCTGCACACGCATGAGAATGTGGGGAGGCTGCTATAAGTGATCTAGTTGCTTTGAAATTGTTAAAAAAAAAAACATCGGCAAATACCGAACAGCCATTGTGTGCTTTGGGGTACTTTTGCCTGTAACACGAATGCACAATATGTGGGGATAAAGCTGAAATAATGAGAGAAATGTGTATCCTAAGTAGGTTTTACATATCTATGAGTCAAACATCCCATTCAGCTAGAACGACACTAAACTGTTCCAGCATTTGTATTTTGGCCAGCCTTGAGAAGGTGAGTGCTAGCAGTGTCTACGCGCTCATCCCTCTGTATATCTAAGATGTTTACTGCACACAACATGCAAGAAAACACATGTGCACACGCACTTAAATGCACAAACAGAAACTCTAATCCCCCCCCCCCCCCCCTCCCTGCTTCCCTCCCCGGGCGTGGAAATGAAAGCTGGGCACTTCGGAGAGGATGGCTGGAAGAAATGAAGACGTGTCTGATTACCACAGCAACCAATGGTGAAGCGGCGCTCCATACTCTCTGCTCTCTGATAGGTCTTTGTCACTCTCTTCATCTCAAAGCCCATGTCCTTCCCTCTAATCCCCCTGCCAAACACAAACAGGCCAATCCTGAGACAAGGCTCAGGGGCTGGGGAGGGATGAAGGAGCTGAGGCATGGAAGGAGTGAGGGATGTAGTTCAGGAGGAGAAAAAGGAGCACCAGAAGCTGATGTTGGTGTGAGAAGGAACCAGTGTGTTATTATTAATAAAGCATTAAAAAAGTGAGCACATCAAAGCATACAGGGGCTATGCTATCATACATGAAAGTACTGCACTATGGCTTAATGTTTCCTAAGGCGTGTTATGGTGACGCTGCTTTGATTTGAAATGCATTGTGTGGAAAATGGATTTACAGGAGTGGAGAGAGAAAGCTTGGTGCGGGTGCAGACCATAATTTAAAACCTGACCTCATAGGCTCTTCAAAGTCTCTGTGAGTGGGGATATTTAGGACTTATGTACAGTATGTGTGAGAGACGTAAAGCACAGCTACATAAACAACAAATGCATACATACGTGAGGGATGTGGACGACACCTGCAAAAACAGAGAATTAGCAATCAGTGTCACAACAAAATCAAAAATGCATCATTTCACATTTTGATCATTAGGAACACATTTTTCAATTTTTTTTCTCCATTTTTCCCTTTCTGAGCAAAGGGAGTCTGCACCTCATTATATAGCACTTGCTCCTTCGTCGATCGAGGAAGTCACACATCTTACTCATCGTTCCCCCGTGGCCAGGTAATTATCCTAATCTACCTTCCTTCTGTGCTCCAACTCCTGTGCCACACTGGCTCAGACCACCTCTGTGGCTTCATTATCAGTGCTGGGACTCATTAATGGCTCAACGGCCTAACTGTGCAGGCTGCTGGCAGATAGAAACCATCGGTAAAGGAAAGAAGAAGAAGCAGGAGGAGGAGGAGGAGGCGGAGGAGAACAAGAAGAAGAGGGAAGAAAAAATGAGACACTAAAGAGCAAGGGGCTGCCCTGAAGGTTGACATCTCAATCATGAGGGACAATTCTTGCTAGTCTAACGGATTTGGCTCCTTAAAAAGTCATCGTTCACTGATGGAGGGTGAGGCTATAGGGCATAACAGTGTCAAAGAGGAAGGCAGGAGGTCGGCGAAAGCGCTTTCTGCAGGGCAAAATGACCATGAAGTGTGTGTGTGTGTTTGAGGTGACAAGTCACCATGTCAATGTGTGAGTCCCTTACACGCCCCCACCTTGTGTGTTTGAAACAGCTATAACCTCACAACATACAGAAGGACCGGGGGTGGGATATGAGTTTCACTTTTTTCTGACAAATGACACCCTGACAGTTGGAAAAAATGTTGGGGTCCCTGAACAGATTTCGCAGTTACAAAAATAAAATGTGTTGGATTAGACAAAGACAGACATTTTACATTCTACTTTTGAACCCCAATGAGAGCACTGACAAATGCCACCCCACCCCCACTCCGTCTGTGCCATGATTGTTTTTTCTCTCTCCAGAAATGTCATATAGTTAAGAGGTGATAATTCTATATGGCACAAACAGACACTGGCGTCTTCCAAGTGTACATAGCATATACGGTGACACAGATTGAGATGGTGTAATATATCTTTGCATTACTCTAAATAGCCATGTGAGTGTTGCACACTTTTTATAGATTCCAGTGGAAACAACAACTTTTTGAAATGGATAAGGAACTCAACACAGAGCCCTGGAGGTGAAAAAAATATATATTCTTAGGTTAAAGTTATTGCAGACCTCAGTGATGTGTGAAAATCTATAGTATTGTTGTATGTTTCTGTGTAGAAGTCTACATTTCAGAAAATCCAGAAACGCAGAAAACGGCATCGATAAACAGCATACTTAACCCTCTCAAAGTTGGTGTTAACATATTTTATAATTGTATAGGTTTTATGTGTCATGAAAAACGTAACTGCAGCTACCACTACAATGGTCTACACTCATATTATGACACACTGTTAAAGTGTAGGTGGGTTTGGCCCAGTCAAATGAGAAACACCTCCACACTGAAACATCCTCTTTCACAGAACAAAAATTAAAGTGATCTCTTTTGCAATCTGGTGGTAGAGTGACTGGGACCAAATAATCTGCAAATGAGGACTGCAGGAACAATATGGTCCCTCAAAGCAAGATTATTATTCTCAAGTAATGATTCTGTGTTGTGCGTTGCAGGGTGCTGCTCTGTTGTCCTCAATCCTGCTACTGGTTGGCTGAAAGTTATATTGGAACATAAATGTTTACAAACTGTAAAATATCAAGATCATAAAAAACATGTTTGTCTTCACATGCTGAAATTTTACTAATATTCATATGCAAATAACATGACCCATATTCTTTAAAGTATATTATTGTTTCCTAGATACACTGCCCACCACCACAACTCAACTTACAGTGTAGGTAACCAGTTCTAGGGTCTGTAATTCCAAAATGAATCAGAAAAGGCTGTTCTGAGCTCACCCAGCATTGACATCCTCTTAAGTTCTGCCTTTACAAAAATAGCCACTTGGCAAATTTATATGACTAAACAAATGCTGATATGATACTTTCAGAGAAAATTAGCCTCACCCTTCTGCTACAGTACGGCTTAATATTGAAATGGTGCCAGTATAAAGTACCTTTCAGGACACCTATATTTAATAAGCATATAAACGGATGAATTAAAAGGTGACAGAAAATGGGCATGCTTAGGGCTCAGGAGGATATTAATATATTCTCCACCCCAACATTGTTGTCAGAGTCAGATGGCATATGCAGTTATATCAGAGGGGTAGAACTCTGTGTGGGGTTTGGTGCAGACAAGCATGAAGACATGCTTTATTTTTTGTCAGGGGTAATGTGATGATTCTTGATGCCACAACAACCTTTTTGCGCAGGATTTTGAATCAGAAACACAGAAATAAATAAATATGCTAAAATGGGTTCCGTTGGGTTTATGCAAGAGAGAAAAAACGGCTTCAAATGTTTCTTTTTTCTACCCACAAGTTTTTGAAGGTTAGAGGTAAAACCAAACCTTTTAATGGGCTTCCCAGGTCACAAGACTGCTTGAAAGGTACGGGTCTGCTCATCTGAGCACCTCAATTTCTCTGTAGTAGATCACAACCTTTTGTTTACCATCCTGTGTCATGCTGGCACAGTGTACCTTTCTGCCTCAGGTCTTGTGCTGAGCAATGCGACTACATAGCATTGAATATTGTGAGGTAACAAATAAGACTTCTCAGTGTGTAAAGTGAATGCAGGGGAGGATACAGGCAGGTAAAGGTAGCACTCACATGTAACAACCCAAACCTTCACTCACTCACTCACAAGGATAATGAAGGAATGGAACAACCTGCTGTTCTGCAGCTCTGCTTTGACAAACCAAAATAGGATCCAGCTAGGACGAGTGTTCCTCACAAACAAGCATCTCTATAACACATAAAATATGGGTTTTCTTCTCTCTAAAGGCTGCTTAAAAATACACAAATAACACTCACATGAAATATTGTTAGCAAAACACAGCCACGTCAAATGTTTTGCAGCATTTTGACAAATTGCAGTGTGTGTGTTTACATGTACCTTCACAGAAATGTGATATAGTATGTTAAATTGAAGCTGACATTTTGCAACAAAGTCAAAATATCTCTGAAAGATAATATGGAATATAATATGTTGATTAAAATATACTGAGCATGAAAGTTCATTCTTCACCTTGGAAACATGTTTACAAGATAAGCTCAACTCAAAGGCCACTTACTAGCTTTCCCCTGACCTTTTAAATGCATCTGAGCTTTCAATCAAAACTATTTCACCACATAATATATTATTTTTTCTCATGATATCTCTAATGTTGTGCATCAGAGTCCCTCATGACATAACATATTTGAAGAAAACACTACCTGCCTGGTTTTTAAATGTCTGTTTATCTACCTTTAAATACACAAACCTCATATGAATCTCATGTATGAATATTATTAGATTGAATATGTTCTTAAGTACTGTACTTCTGTATTTACAATGTACTAGGTACTTCTACTTTACTTGAGTATTTCTATTTTGTGCAACTTCTTACTTCTACCCCACTACATTTCAGAGGGAAAATATTATTTATATATTTAAATACATTTAGCTGAGAATACTTTTGGACTACTTTTACTTTAGTTAAGGATGTGAATACATCTTCTACCAATGTAAAATATAGAATGTTTGCTGAAACACTTACACCAGGCTACTCTTAAAGTAAATATGGGTTATGTATGGTTCTGTACACGTCATTAACAAGCTAATTGTGTTTCAATGTTTTCTTCTTATGAAAACTACAATCATTGCTGAGATCAACAGGAGAAGCAGGTCAGATCACAAGTATGGTTAGAGAACTAGGTTAGACAACCCATGATGACCCATTCACACCAAAATAAAACTTGTTTATTTCCATTTCAAAGATATAGCAGTGTGAAAAAAGTATAAAACATACTCTGATCCCCATCTTAAGTTGTTTCGGGGTGTACTTTTAGCTTTACAGAGGAGTCTGTTAAGTCAAACAATGGGAGAGCATTAAAACATGCCAATAGAGCAGTATTAGACAACAGCCTGAGTCAATACACCCCACTGGGCTGCATGTCTTCCTACGAACACAAGCAATTGCTTTAGAAGGCCTCGGCACTAGATGGAAACATCAATTACAGTAAATTACACCAAAACAGTGTAAAACACTTCAATTTGTTAAATCTCCTGAGCAGTCTGAGCTGTTTTAGATTAAAGCAGAGCAAAGTGCTGGAGTAAGATAATATTCAATAGCCCTAAGATACAGCACATTGCCCTATCTCTCCTTGGTCGTGTTTATGCATTGAATGGGGGAGTTATTTATATTTAGATTCCTGGGACTTACTTAGAAAGCATTATCAAGCACATAGAAAACCGAGCACAAAATATAATTTTTTCTGCGTGCAGCCTACTTTTTAAATGTGGAATTCAAAATAAGAGCACTCTGTCGCAGCCACACGACTTTTAATTAAAATACACATCAGCTGCACCGTGTGCCTAGTCTTGGGTTGGCCTGTAGAAAACACTCGTAAAGGCAGGGTGAAAGGAACGTTATGTGTTTATTAAGGCTTTCATCTCAAAGTCCCAGGACACAGATTGATAAATTCTGCAGTGAGACTACATTGAGACAATGTAAACAAAGGATAAAATACCATCTTGGTTTACACTCTCACTTTCCTACACAGAATAACCACAAATGATAGCCTTCTAAAGGAAGCGACTATGCTCCAAAACAAAACACGTCCAATTTTGACTAAACTTTGTAGTGCTTCAATGACTTCCCTCGCTATGGTTGATTATCCAGGAGGGGTGTTGGTTGCTGGGGACAGATGAAGATTTGGCTGTTTCAGGCCATGTTTTTTTTTTTTTTTTTTTTTTGGGGGGGGGGGCGGCAGAGTAAATGAAAGACAAATGTGAGTAGTGCCCACTCAGCTATTTTCCCAGTCAAGATCAAAGGCACGCCGGACTGGCCGCTCCACGGGAAACTTGAGATGGGTCCTGCCTTTGTTTGCTGTTGCTAGGAAACCTGCACAAGCCTGAAAGTGTTTGCAGTGGGGTACAACATCAAAACCATTTCCAATATAAATTTTTAAGACAGCCATGTATTTGTGTCTTGGGCTTTAAATTTACTGAGTACACTGAAAACACTTAACAAATAATGACTCATCCCTCTGTTAGTCCTGGAATACATTTCTTGGTGTTTGTTTAAAAAGAAAAGTTGTTACAATTCCACATGTGCACATTTAGAGAGGGCACTTGTGTGAAGACTATGCTTAGTATCAGTGCTTTCATAGTATGTAAGCATTGCCGTGTTGATGCACAAACTAAATTCACTAAACAACAGTAAAAGCCAGATAACACACTGTGTGGCCCAGTGCAGGAACACACAGCACGTGAAACTGCACACGCAACTTATATTTAGTTTGCTACATTTATAAGCTTAGGTTTGGCTTCCCAACAAAGCTAATTATGATGCTGTTATCTATTAATGGGCCCCATGATAGTAAGACATGGCTAGACATGTGTCACAGAGAGCTCATTACATATCATTAGTTCAACACTCCAATAATGTCTACACCTGCTGAGCAGGAGATAATGACTTGGCCCCTGATATTTGCAGGACTATTGTCTACCAAGCAAAGCACCACCAGGAGGATAGGTCCACAGGCTGGAGAGCCGCATGAAAACTGATAAAGCTATAGAATAACTTAAGGTTGTTGAATGCTTCAGTGAATGCAGCACACCAAAAAAGAAAGCATTTGTTTGGTTTTAACAGAATAGGGGAATAGTTGTAACTCAAATAAAAATCAACATTCCTACCATCTGTACAGATGTTGTCATTATATCATTCTTGGCAAAAAGCAAGAGAAATATTACAAGATGTGCATTTATATCCTTATAATATAATTGTACATTTTCTGTTTGAGTGGCTCTGGCTTACACAGTATTACACTAACAATAAACTTGTCTGTGTAACTTCTCTTTAATGTATTTTCTCTTCATTTTAAGATGAAAATCCACATTTCAATGGTGTACATGGGCTGAATCTTGTACTTAACTCAGTTAAATACAGACGTGATGAAAAGCAGTGAGAGTTATGGTCTACTGTAGGAAGATTTATAGATCCATACATAGTATATGGAATCTGTCTTATGACTAATGGGACACGAAAACA
This sequence comes from Gymnocephalus cernua, assembly GCA_023631565.1. Lineage (NCBI taxonomy): Eukaryota > Metazoa > Chordata > Actinopteri > Perciformes > Percidae > Gymnocephalus > Gymnocephalus cernua. The sequence goes on from CM042435.1 coordinate 26,663,592, forward strand.
GCAATCGCCACAAAAGTGACCTTCGTGCCTGGAACGATAAAGATTAGAATGGTGCTGTGTCGGCTTTGTGTTTTCACTACTTCAGCCAACTGGCACAGCGCTGGCGTCCTCTCCCCGGCTCCCAGTCTGCCATGATGACAATGGCAACCAGCTACTACATGGCATGTAGAAATGACAAAGCAAGCCAAGGGATATTTGGAAGATATGAAGAAAATACACCACCACTGACCAATTGCTCTGTTAATAAAACGTGGTCCTGGGCATCGCTACAATTCCTGGGCAATGCTATAACCATTTTGCATTTCTAGGACATCGGCCTCTTCATCAATGTTTACAGTACAGTGTGCTTTCCATGGCTTTAAAAGAGGCAATTGCTATAGTTATTTGAGGATTCTAAGTTTGTATCCTCTAAAGGGCTGATTTTCTTCTAACCAACTAAAAGTGGCCTACATTCCAGTGTGCCATGAGCTTATCTGCTGTGTCCTGCCTTAACCTGCTCCAGTCAGTAATAGTGTGTGTGTGTGTGTGTGTGTGTGTGTGTGTGTGTGTGTGTGTGTGTGTGTGTGTGTGTGTGTGTGTGTGTGTGTGTGTGTGTGTGTGTGTGTGTGTGTGTACGTTTGAAGCTTCAGCTGAGAAATAGGCAGTGTAGAGCAGACAGTGGCAAACAGATTCAACATCCATTTGTTTCACAATTAAAGAGAAAAGTCAAGGCTGATCCTGCTGTTATTGTCTTCAGAAGACAAGACTTGTCTCCTCCTGTCACTGCAGCCAGAGATCCACCCCTGTGTGACATCACTGTGAACAAACTGCAACCAAATCCTGCATCAGCAGTCAAAATACACTTTAATTGGTGTGTGAAAAGCTGCAGCATTAACTGAATATCCTGTAGATTTATGACTGTATGAAGAAACGACTTTGTTCATTTGGCTGCCACCTGCCTCTCTAATACAAATACTTTACTATAGTTATCAACGCAGACTCATATTGGGTCTAATTTGTTTGCCAAATCTCTGGCGACACATATGAATTCCCTGCCAACAGGCTGCTATTCTGGAGGGTTGAAAATTTGTTTGATTTAATAAAAAAAAAAATACGTACATCTGAAACGTAAATCTCAGCAAATTCTGAAAATTCATAAATCATCTATGAGAGAATTTATGAATAATGTAGACTTATACAGCCATCAGAAGTTTGAATATATAATAAGTATCAAAACACAGTAGGAAAGATTTGAATAGAGCCATGCAAAAGTATGAATATTACAAATATAGTAATCCAATAATAATAAGCGCATAAGATCTGATCTGATGTTGTTAAATCTTAATTATGGTTCATTTACATTTGATTGATAATTTATGTATCAAATGACAAATGATCTGCTTGTTTGAGATAAAGCGGTAAATAGTTTTGAAACTTTCAACATGTGCAACAAGAGCTTTTGTTTATTCGTGAGACAAACGTGTCTGCGCACTAAAATCTACAACTAGTTTACAATGAAGAATCCACCCTGTGTTTGTTTTGTGCTCCTTCAAAGCCTTGACAGGTCTGAATGATAAGTTAGCACAGTAGCCGAGATGCTTCCCTAAACAGTTCACCTCTGTTTTGGGGATGACTGCTGCCTGAACTCTGTACCCCCACTGAGACAATAAAACGGCTGGATGACTATGGGACTGGCAGAAAGGCCGACAGTTTATAACTCAAGAGAGGCGAAGCTATACAACCTTGTGTGAAGATAAAGATTTACTAACGGTAAGAGATTGGAATTCTCTTAGTCTGAGGTCAGACAGCCAAAGTTACCTTTCTTAATTCCCCGAGGGCGCATGAGGAGACCCTGGACTCAAGCTGGAGCACACAGTTACATCCCTTCAGCTCGAGACAAAGGAGTTGTCGCAGTGAATCAGGGACCTCATCATTCCAGCCAATAATTGCTTACTTGGTTTGTAAATGGCATGCACTATCTTCAGTAAGAAGAACATTATAGGCCATCTTTTGCGTTCATTTTGCTGCAACCTTTTACAACATAATAGAAGTAGTAATAGGGAAAGAATAGTTCACATAAATGACTGGCTATAGCCTCAACAATAATTGGCTCTACATAGACTTAATTTAGACCTGTATCATTTGGTTTACACTCAGAGTATGACGCATGCAAACCTTAACAGGTCTTTTATTTCATTTTCTTCATTGTCATTTTCATAAATCTTTAACCTTCAACCATGTTCTGTCCACTAGTGTCAGAAAATAACAACTACACAATGATTTAAATTACTATTATTCATTTAAGATCTTGATTTGCGATAAGTAATGAATCCAACTTAAAGTTGCAGCTTTGTCGTTTTTTGTAGTTGTAGCTTTTAATTTTGATTATTTTCACTTGAGAAATGTAAATAAAACACAAACATCAGTGTATGGACCTTTAATGGTAGCTTTACAGTAACTGCTGCATTCAAGATATTCTAATATAATAAAAAGAAACAAGAGCATTAAAGCCACTTACTGCAGAATATTTGGACTATTTTCATGACAAATTTCTACAGTAAGAAAACCTAGAGTATCCTAAGACATACAATGTATCTAAATCAGAATCAGAATATTTTGTTGATCCCCTCAGGGAAATTGTTAAGTTGCAATTGTTCACAGTCAGATTTAAGGTAGAAAAAAAGAGTAAGAACAAAAAACTAGCAACCAAAATGTTTAAACCAAAAGTTTAAACATTAGAGCAGTATTATTTTAAGAGTGACTGGTACATTATGATACAGGAGTAGTCTTGATCTTTTCACACTTAGAAAGAACTGTTATTGGAGAGGATTTGCTGTGAGATTCCCTTTTCATTCTAACGGTATTAAAAAGCGTAAAGACTGGGAGACAGAGGAGTGGGGCTGACGTCACAGACTAAGAGTCACCCGCCGTGTGTTCGGCGTCTCCAAGTAAAGACTTATCTGCAAAGAAGTTTAGACTGACAATGTGGGTGGACAGGGCGTGAAACTACTATCATCATCAGCTCTGAATGAAAAAAAGAAAACATATCTTCCACAAAAAAGAAGGCTCATTCCAATTCAGCTGCGTTGTTAGGACAACGAGAACCATCCCTCAGATGATTAGTTCCACTTCAAAAGAATTTACTTTCCGCAGTGGAAACGTCCCCCTTTTGTGTCCTTACACAGGGTTTTCTCAGCCCAAAAGAAGAATCGTATGTTTAGTCAGCCTGTTTATTATTCCTTCTGTTCACACTACAATTGTATTAAATAAATAGAGTACTACTAACAAAGGCCTATTAGCCAATAAACATGTCCTGGTACACACACAAAAAGGCTAAATCACAATCTCTGCATAAGAATTAAGATACTCTAAATACTGGTGAAGGCATAAACTACATTGCTCGGGACATGGTGCCAACTCAGAATGTCTTGTCACTGACATCATGAAACATGCATGTTATGTTGCACATATTTTGTCTAACTGGGGATTTGTGGCTCCATCTCATTTTGACAGGCGCCACCCTTGCAAAACAGCACTAGTCACTGGACACTGGTGATGCTGTAAAGCGGCAGTAAGCAGTGCATTTTCAGGCACACATATTATACAGAAGAATTAACTTCTGATAAGCAGAATAGCCACAGTCACATTGACAGAAGTTGTAGAAGTAGTAATAAAAAAATCTAATAAACATACTATGCACACTTTAAATTTACATTACACACATTTCTTACTCCAAAAATGGACTAAAATGTCACAAAAAAGTCAGAGTCTGCCAAAAAAAAAAAAAATGTAACGTAATGTGATTATTAATGTGTGGTTATAGCAGCAGATCAAAGAAAGCTACAGTAGTTATCTTGATTGTTCACCCGGTTTCCTTGACATTTTAAAGACACAACTTAAATGCAAAAGTGACTTAGTTGAAGTTCTCCTAGTTGTTCAGATATACAGACATCTTGCCGGAGTCAAAAATCCCAAAAGGGGCAGAGAAAGAACGTAGTGAGCACACCTAAATGCAGATAAGTGAAACTGGGATGAAATGTTTGGAGGTTTTGACACAGCCTGCAATTGGCAGCTGTGACATCACGGTTGGCTTTATTGGATTTTATTTTTTTAGGTTTATTTTTGAAGCTGAATTTCTAAATAAGCCAGAAATACAAACACGTCTGCAGGCCTTTAGGCAACATGCAAGCAGTCTACCAAACAATAAGTAAAGCTGTCCTTCTTGAATAATCAGTTTCTATAAGAAACCTTAACAAAATATCAATTATTGTATTATTTATTAATTTATTTATTGCTGGAATGAATCTCTATCTTATTTTTTTATATAGAATTTGACAACTGTAAAATCTGGATAGATATACAAATAAACAGTGGGTCAAACCACTTCAATCATTCCAGTGGTCCACTACTGCACTGTCTCTGATGACTGTATATTGCAGAATGAATATTGACTAGCCGCGTGCCTGGTGTGGCTCAGGAGCATCTATCCTTCCCTTCATGATCAGTGATGAGCCTCCTTGTGACCTACAGTATATTAATATGCTCAGCAGAAAGAGGCCTCTTGGCACAGGACACGCTAGCAGAAGCGCTTTAATGTTAGCAACTGTCAAAGCCTTGATTTCTGATTGATGAGTAAGGTCGGTGCAATAGCAGAGTGACACTACTGGTCATCTCAGCCCTTTTCCCACAACAGGAAACTGCAAAGCAGCCCTGCCCCTCAGACCCCCAGCAGCTAGCACATCGCATTTGAAACTGTAAAATAAGTGCCTCAAGGCTAAGAATGTACAGAATAAACTAGATGTGACATATATTGACGAGCAGGATGGAGGCAAACAAGTCAGAATGAAAGAGAGAAATTGAAACAACTTTCTCACTACACCTGTAGTTTTTGTTATTTCAAAAGACTATCATAAAGCATGTACACTCAGGTGTCAGTTTGTTAGGTACGCAAAGCTCAAACTCAGTTTAATACAGCCCTGCAGTAAATACTAACTTCATAAAGGTTATATTGTTCAATTTTTGTTGTAACAGTTATTAAGGTATTATTGAGGTGTTGACTCAGTGTTATCGTCAATACAATACAATAGCTACAATGAAACAGCACTACAAAGTACATCCTCCAATATGACCACAAAGTTGCATTGGTAACACTTTATGGCTCCCTCTTTAGCCTTCATAAGCAGTATATAACCGTTTAATAAATGGGTTACAACACACTTTAATGCAGTTGTACATTCATTTATCAAAAACTTTCTATGGGCTCCCATAAGTGGAGGCTCCTGTATAAACAGATGAGTAACTGAATATAGTAAAAACAGTTATAATATATTACATTATAATATAAATATGTCATTAGAGCAGAAGTTATAATTGTTGCCAAATACTGTTGATTAATTAACGTTTAAAAATGTTGGTATATACTACATGTGTTATACACCATTTATTACAACTTCATGTACTGCCCATAGATGCTTAAAGTATGGGTTTTCCATTGCGTCAGTTAATTGCATTAGTTTAAGATAGATGTACCCAATAAGCTAGCAACTGAGTGGTATGTGCTAACTATTTAAAATCGAAAAAAGCAAACCTGCTTGTATAGGTTCAACTTCGTGATGGATGCAGTAGGCCATTTGTTTGACCCTCTGGCCTCTACAGCATGGTTTAACATCACAACCACAGGGAGAAGAACATAGACAGTATATAAAATGGACACAGCGATCCCGCTGTTTTTGACGGAGACAAGTGAAGCCTCTTACCAGCACTTTTCCGGTGATGGGAAAGTGTTACTGAGCGTTACTGCGCAACTGCAAACTTAGCTCCCCGCCACCGATGTGACGTGAACAACGTCTCTGAACGTTGTAAGTCTTCTGGTAGCTGTGCCAAGAGAAATCTCAATCATTCCCAATCTATCAGAGACGGAGAGCGTAGGTATA